>PVJL010003355.1:125019-160459 GCA_004026885.1 Lyroderma lyra
CTCCCCTTTCTCCCCTCCCTAACCCACTCGTCCCCAAATAAACATTAAACTATCGATTGTGTCCATGGGTTATTTGTTTGTTCAGTTCTTTTTTTCTTTGCTTTCAGTTTTATATTCCGCATATGAGTGAAATCATGCAGTTCTTTGTTTTTTCTGTCTGGCTTATTTCACTTAGCATGATGATCTCCAGGTTCATCCCAATGACTTTTTTCTTTACCCGAAGATAAAGGAAATATTAAAGGAAGACATTTTGATGACATTAGGATGTCAAGGGTCATGTGACAATAGCTCCAATGGCCATTCCAGAAAGAGTTCCAAAACTGCTTTGAAAGATGGACTCTAGGCACTGGTGCTGGTGCATAGCTTCTCAAGGGGAATATTTCTAAGGTGACCATAGTGATATTCCGCAATGAGGTATGTAGCACTTTTTCTAGGATGATTTCACACACTTAATTGTCAGATCTTGTATACTTAATTTCACATTTTCCATTTAAAAAATATTTTCAGGAGTTCCCTGGTGGTGTAGTGGCTAAGGTTTCGGCACTGTCAATGCTGCAGCCTAGGTTCAATTCCCAGCCAGGGAACTACCCACATAAAAATAATAATAATAAAAATATTTTCAGCCACATGAATATCTTCAGGCATAATGACTATTAAGACAGCAATAAAGTTTCATTTATAATCATTTTTATCATAATTTTAACTGGATACAATCAGTATCAGAACTTCATTTGTGTTTCAACTGAAAATTTACCAACATTTTATAGAGGGATAAAGGCACATTTTTCTTAAGAGCTTTAAACTGAAATATAAGATACCAAATACAGAGACTAATGTTAAAAACAAATTATCACAGCATTCATGGGATTTCCCATCAAGATGAAAGTAGGTAAACACTGTGTTTACCTCCTCATGACCACATCAAAATTATTACTAAACTACAAAACAACCATCATGGAGAATTGCCTGAAGTTTAGCTGAACCAAAGTTTCATATCTAAGGATATACAGAAGAAGCCACCTTGAGACTGGTAGGAGAGGCAGACACAGGAAACAGGCTGGTCCCACACATGCATGTGACCATTAAAAATTGGGAGGGAGGAAAGAGGGAAAAAAAGTAAGTAAAAAACATCAAAAGGGATAACTCGGCTGCAAAGCATCCCTCCTGTCCCCTCCCTCCCTCACCACCAAGGAGTAAGGGATCCCATTTCCACACCATGCTCCCCAGCCCAGGGGTTCCAGTGCTTGAAAGAGAAGTCCCAGTTGCTTCTAGCTGTGAAAAACAGCTGAACTTGTGGCTAGATGAGACAGAGTGGCTACAGTCCCAGGTGATCCCCTTAAAGAGCCCACATACAGACTTACGCGCTGACAAACTCACTGACTCTGAGTGCCAGGGATGGCACAGCAGCTCAAAAGGCACCAGACATACTAGGAATAACTGAGTTGTCTGGCTTCAGGGCAAGGGCTGGAAGGACGACAGCTTTCTCCCAGACAGAGAAGCTGGTAAAAGCTATTGTTTCTTTGTTGAGTCTTCCCCTTCCCAGCATGCAGACACAGGTAGCCATCATATCTGAGTCTCCATCAACCTGGCTAACACCTTCCACTGGCTCCTCCCTGATTATTCCAAGTCTTTGCCTCACCCAACTTTCAGGCATACACAAGCTGCTTCCAGGCTTTCCTGTACAAATGGCCTATGTTGGCTCATACTGAGGACTTTCCTAAAACCTCTCAAAGCATCACAAAACCCAAATAAGCAGCATCTGGCTTCAGCATGTCCCATACATCTTGCTGAGCAGTCCTAAGCCCTAAGTCTGCTATGTAGAAGAGGATATTCCATGTAGGACAAACCACTAGTGTATATAATAACACATACATTTGAAAAATATGACATACTAGTTTCATTTGGCTGAAACAGGGATCCACAAATTATTACTGGCCAAATTCAACCCAGACTATTTTTGAATAGCCCACAAACTAATAACAGTTGTTAAATTTTTTAAGTGTTGTTTAAAAAAAAAAAAAAAATACAACAGAGACCACATGTGGCTTGCCAAGCCTAAAATGTTTCCCATCTATCCCTTTAAGAAAGTTTGCCAATCTCCACACCAGAATATAACTTGCTGGTAGAGGAGAGATGCTAGAAAAAACATGATCCTTGAGAAGAAAGACACCCTTAAAAAGAAAGAACACAGATCATGAGAACCTTATCTTCCACTATAAAAGGGTTACAGGTGATGGGGTACCTCTGAAGGGTTTTAAATAGAAAATCAATATAAGAATATTTGTATTTTAAAAAGATTACTCCGGTAAATTTGTGAAGGTTAAACTGGAAAGGAACAATACCAGTTCAAAGACTACTGAAATAGTTCAGGTAATAGCTGATCAGAGCCTGAGCAAAGGCATACTAAGGGAATGAAGTTGAGAATACTGATTATCAATAGACATTTAGAAGAAAGAACCACAGAACTTGTTTCTGGCTTGAAAAACTGATCACCAAATGATAACAGAAAATATTAAAAAACAAAAAGGAGAATTCAAAGGAAATTTTGAATTCAATTTCAGACATGCTGAGTTTGAGGTGCCTTGTGACTTAGCCCAAGTTCCTGTAAATGTAGAATCTTAAAGAAAGGACTGTATTCAGGGAGTTTACTTCGGAAATTACTACAGAGGGCAGGAGTTAGGGACCTGGGGATTAAGTCAGGAAAGAGAAAAAAGCAAATAATAAAATATAAAGGAATGACAGAATTAAAAATTCACGATTTGACAACTATCATAACGGATTCCAACAAGAATTATTAACGCATACAAAAACTCGTGGGTGAAAGTTTGAATAACAGGATATTATTGTTGGAGACAATTTGCCATGTCTTGCAAGCAAGGACACTGATTGCCTTTGTTCTGGAGTCTCTTCTTTGTATACTGAACAGCCTTGAAAGGTAGAAATAGTGTCTTCCTCCTGAGCAAAGGGCAGACTGTTTAATGCCTAGTACAATAAAAATGATGATTCCCTCTTGGGCAAATGTCAGGCAGGTTTACTGCCTCTTATAGAAGATTCGAGTTTCCTAAGTCTGGGTTCCTCTCCTATAATATAACTCCTTTTGTGCAGGAGTCACCTGATCCTGTTTACATCACCTTGTGGGAACTGAGTAGGGAACTGGGGCAAATACTGTCACTCTGACTACTGCCATCACTATTAGTTAAGGAAGTCCTTTACCTCTGACCACTTTCCTATCTTCAGCCAGCACCTATGGCTAACTTAGTAGCTTGCAAGATCCTTCACCGTTCTTGACATTTACACAACTACAAAGTACACCCCCACAAGACATATTAATTAAAAGGAAGAAACTAGTAAATGCCACCTTAACCAAATGATCAACATTAAAAATCACTTGTAATAAGATATATTAATATAACATGCCTCCTAATATGATGTAATAAGAGGAATACAACTTCATTGTATTCTAAGCACAAGAAAACAAACCAAAATTAAAAGCTATTCTACAAACAAAAAACAAGAAAAAAAAGTTTTAAAAGCCCTCGTAGTATTCATCAAAATGTCAATGTGAGGAAACAAAACAAAGACTGAGAAACTTTTCAGATTACAGAAAACTAAAAAGACATAAAAATTTTTTGGAAAAAAAAATTAGGGGTAAAGGGACATCATGTTTCCTAAACTCTCAAAAAGTTTAGGAAAAAAGGTAACAGATACAGAGAGAAAAGGTAAAAATGGGGTACAATGGTAACATTTGAAGAATTTAGGTGAAAGACATACAGGAATTCTTTGTAAAAGTTTTGTAACTTTTTCGTAAGTATGAATTTGACGAATGATAGTTAAACAGAATAAAATAGTATGAGTGACAGGTACAAAACAATGTTTTTCTTGCACAAGGCTGCTCTTAAAGGGTTACACGTTTGGGAATGAACTGCTGAATATCTTATGCATGGCCCAAATCACCTAAAATCTAGATCTATTAGGCATACTATGAGTCCCTGGGGTCATCTGCCAGCATTAAAAAAGTATTCATAACTAGTGAAAGAAAATTTTTTCATTTAAAAGTAGCAGTTTTAGGAGCTTTACGTCATTATGTAATTTCTTCAATCAGTAGAGACTAAAAGTAAAATTTCATTAAGTAATCCAACGAATATGACAATAAAAAGGCCTTTTCATTCTTAAAAAGACAGGGAACCCTAATACTAGTCTACAATACAAGGCTCTACAAATGAAATTTAAAAATGGAACTACATAACTAGCAATATTTAGACAATTAAAAAAAAAAGTAGTTTCTAGTCAAACTGTTTTATTTCTCAATTGCTTTGTAATTTAAGTCCACGTTTATAAAAGACAAAAATAGCATGTCTTCTTAAAACTAAAAGACAGGATACACTGCAAAATTAGTTTTTAATGTGACTAGTAAACGAGTTTAACTCTTCACTGGCCATTTCAATCTCAATGTTTTAAATACCTATATCATTAACAGGTTGTTTTACCAGTATTCTATCCAGGAAATTACTAACATAAACTAAAACATTTCACATAAGGAAACACCACATAATGTAAAACTTCATATACTAAACCTGCTGTCCGAGGTACCTATAAAACATTTTTTTGAAAACACTAAAGTCTTGGGTATTTTCCAGCAGTACTGTGAACAAAGCATCTAGGGAATGTGTTGACTGTAACACAAATCAGCATGTTAAATAACAAGCTTCAACTGACTTAGCAAAACATTCCAACTTTCGGAACAGAAAATGATCTGTTGGCATTTCAAAGCTGCTAGAAATCACCTTGCCAATACAAATCTTTATTTTAGAAAGGTCAGAAAAGAGTTAATGAAAAAACAGTACTTAAGCACTATTCTTACAAAAGCATATAATTCTCTAAATTTTTTTAAACCTATATAAACTCAAAACTGATTTTACTGACAGAAAAGTTGACCAAAAATAAAAACTTCATCTGAAACACTCTCTTCCTTGAAGTAAACTTTAAACTTCACAATTTAAATCTAATTTATAAAAGTTAAGAACAAAAGAAAATTTTATTTAAATTCATCACATAATATCTATGAATACCAGTATCTACCAATGGATTGATACAAAAAGTAAATGGGGGGAAAATACATGAGTATGGCTTCTTTGCAGATATTTCAAATAAAACAGAATGCTATCATAAAATGGGGGGAAAAAGAAAAAGTAAACAGTTGTATAACTTTCAGTTATGAATAACTACCTACCTTCATAGAAAGCCAAATGAGGCTGTCTCTCACTTGGAGGCAACCTCTAATCTGCCTATGGGGTACATCTTTACACAATGAACTACTTTCACTTTGCAAAAAAGAAAAAAAAGAAAGCCAAATTATTTACTTTCTACTTTAAAGCAAATCTGTCCCAAAAGTACCACCCTGAAATGGTTATTTTTTATTTATTAAAATCGATGTAACGTTTAAAGATAATTATGAAATATTAAAGACAAAGACGGCAAAGGTCAAATGATCCTTACCAGAACACCACCTAACCTAATCTACCTTTGAAACAACTCAAATCAGCACAAGGAAGTTCAATCCTAGACGAATAATTTGATCAAATGTTCACTGCTGACAAAGCAATATAAAGGAAAATATTCTGCAAACAAATGACTTTTTGGAAGAGATAATGATTCAAAGTTCTAAATGAACATTTATAGAATCAAAGGTCAAATTCTACAAAACTTTTCAAAATTATGGGCTTTTCTAAATAAACCACTTTAAGGTTTGCATTTTATATTTCCTACAGTACAACATTCTCATTCATAACTGAAAGAGAACTGTCACTGCAGCATAATGTATTATCACAAGAATTGAAAGTCTAGATACCAGTGAGGTGAGAATAGCAAGTAGCTGTGCTCAACACTCACCCATACAAATACTACTCCTGCATTTGTAAGAGCTGAGAAAACAAATATTTAGTTGCATAAGCTTGATTATAGTACTTTAGTTCTGAAAAATATTTATGGAAGACATTTTAGGGTTTGAAAAAAAAAAAACAAACAAAAAAGGCAACTACTTGTTCATTTCAAATTATGTTAAGATCCTATATGGTCCTGATGTGACCTATACCACTAAATTCAAAGTGGTTTTTTTCCTACAATTATGTTCTCTTAACTTATATTATAGTTGCCAGATATGAGACTTTATATAATACCCTATTTCAGGAATTTAGTGAAGTACCTTCAAAAATCTTTCTAATGTAGAAACTTCTATTTTTTAAGTTTCAGATCTTAACTGTCATAATCTTGTGAACTGAGGATGGTCTTGCACCATGTCTTCAGGAAATAAATCAATCCTGTGCTTCAGAAAACTCTATGGTACCAAGTCAGAAACAATAGAAGGAACAGAAGAGAGAATATGTTAAGAAAAATAAAGATCTCTTTCTTATTCTCATGACAAATCTGAAGAAGGGGACAGGGCAGAGATTTACAACAGATTTTCTTAAGAAAGCCAGCAAAAAATTAAAGAACACTGTAATTCATAAAGACCTAAAAAGGAAAGAACCAGCTTCAAGAGTACTCTCAAAGAAAATACACTGAATTCTTAGAAATCTATTAGAATTGCTTCTGTTTGACTCTGATGACTTCTAATCATTAACTTTTTAAAGTGACTGTTGGGTTGCTTATAAGAAGCTGTGAACTAAAACTGCAGATTTATATGGACTTTAGCAAGGATCACATAAATCTTGGTTTGACTACAAGCTCCACAGAAACACTGGAAAAGAAATGTTTACATTAATATAAAAAGCCATGCTGCCATACATGATCCTATAAAATTATATTTATCAGAATTGTGATAAGAAAAACTTAACTCATATTTATCTAGCCGAAGATACTTTTTTCATGCCATCAACATATAAAAAATAAAAAAGTCCTTAAGTTTAATTCAGTTTGAAGTTGCCTAAGTAAGAAATTGCTAACACATTTTAAGTTCAAAATTAAGGCTATTGGAGTTCCCTGATGGTGTAGTGGCTTAAGGCTTCAGCACTGGCACTGTCAGCACTGCGGCCTGGGTTCGATTCCCAGTCAGGGAGCTACCCACATACCAAAAAGAAAAAAAAAAAAAAAAAAAAAAAATTAAGGCTAACTATTGATCCCATGAAATAAAATAAAAATGCATTATGTCATCTGACTGAAAATAACCACTAAGTAGTTACAGTTTACTGATGAGAAATTTATTCTCAGGTAATAACTAAAAATTTCTTATGGAAAAAAAAAAAATTCTTATGGGCCAAAACTAACCTCATGCCATTTTTCAGGGTCTGCTGCATAAGCAGCTAGATAGAATATATAGATATGTTTAGGGCAACTTACAAGGCAAATCCACCAATTATGTTATAATCTCTAACAACCGATGTAAGTTTCCATACAGAATTCGATTTTAAATACACATGTATAAAACATCACCATTAAGAATATATCATATATAATTATAATAGGAGTAAGCAATACAGTACTTGCCTTTTGCATGACTCTGCTTTAAAAACTCCAAGTATACTTTTGATTTACATAAATCAAGAATACAAACAATATCCCTTCTGTACACTCATTATAAATAAGTTATAGCTTTGGAGTTCCCTGGTGGTGTAGTGGCTTAAGGCTTCGGCGCTGGCACTGTCAACGCTGCGGCCTGGGTTCGATTCCCAGCCAGGGAACTACCCACATACAAAAAAAAAAAAACCAAAAAACCAAAAAAATAAGTTATAGCTAGCAATTTCAATATTCTTTACCTTAAAAATGAATTCCATCTATTCTCTATTTTCCCCTTCTATTTTCTTTCCACAGGCTAGCATAGAAATGAGGTTTAGAGAGCGCTGCATCTTAACTTTAGAAGGTAATAATATAGTTAGAAAAGGCAGGCTTATTAGAATTTTCTCAGGCAACACAAGAATTGTACATGTCCAGAAGAAAAACCACGAGAGAACGAGAGAACTGAATTATTAACCACATATGAGAAATATGACCTTCCCCTTGATTTAAATTAACATACAGTGTGTCTTTATAAGGCCATTAGACTATTAAACTAGTTAGAATTGATGGGAAAGCTTATAACTAAAATAAAATTCATAGAATTGCTGTTCACATGTTTTAATGCTTTTTTTGGCTTTGTGGTAAGAGAGGAGTGAATGTTAACAGACAAATTTAAGAAACTGAACTATTCCTGATAGTTTAAATATCATTTAAATATCCCATATTTAATAAAATTAAATGAACAGTCCTAAGAAACTGGAATGTACTATATTTAAATCATTATTTTTCCCAGGCAAAGTTTTCCAACTCACACACACATATATGTACAAATATAAAAGAAAATTTACAGTACTTAGCTAATTTTACCTACTACTTGTTCAAAGCAGGGACCATGTCTTTCTTATTCTCTTCATTCACAGCACAGAATCTTGTACTTAGTGGACACTCAAATAAGTACTAGATAAAAGAGTTTCCATACAAATATTTTATCATTATTTTACCTGTCATAAATTTCATGTATTTGTGATCAGTCTATGATCCAACTATAAAAAAAATAATTTAAAGCATTCTAAACAAATTAAAATTCTAATATTTTTAACCTAATATTACTCTTAACTAAAATATACAAAAGTACAACTAATACACTGCAGAGATACTTGTACCATCTCCAGTGAAACTGATTATAAGTTTTCTGAAAACATGTTTTTGTTTTGTTTTGAGAATACAATGAAGCATAGCACCACAGCTATAGGCTACATAGCACATAACCTGTAATTTTCAATGAGATTTTGTCACTATACCCTATATAATGTCAATAGAAGTTATAATTAATTACATATTTAAACCCTCAGAAGTATTAATTTAAATCATACGTTAGAAGATCTGTCTCTAGAAAGTCAGGTTCAATTTTCAATATGTTATCACTCTATCTAACTTATTAACTATTTAAGACTGTAGCATTATATATCTAAAGTCGTATAGTTTACCAAACCTACAAGACTCTTGTTGTATTATTAAACAGATAACACAGTCAAAATATATGCAAATGAGTTTTTAGTCCTTTAAATAATTGCTTTATAAGATAGGAAACATTTTCTAAGCAAGTTATTTTCTGCAAATGTCTCGAAGTTTAGTATTTTAGTTTTTTAAAAACTACAAAGTGTTTTGCTTAATTTATTAATAATATACAAATAAATAAGGAGAAATTGAATTTAAAGTTAATATAAATGTTTTTAGTAAAGCAAATACTTTTTTTAAGTTTCTAAACTAGAATAACTAGGTAATCAAAGACAGCCAAGTTACATATTTTCTATTAAATCTTAAAGACAACTTTCTTTGTAAACCATATGTAATCAAATATAATCTATAATAAATGACTACAAAATTTTAAAGGGGGGAGTGACTAATACTCTTGTTTATCTGATTATTTCACTATCTATTAAATCTAAATAATTTTTCCAATTAGAAAATTACATTAACCATTACACAAAATAAAAAAGACTTTGCCTGGCTACCCCCTCTCAATCCTTTCTTTTCAATATAACCAAGAGTTTTATACAAAAGGATCAATCTTTCACACTTAGGTCCTTAACTAAAGGAAAAAATACAGCTCAAAGAAGCAAAGTACTACATTTCCCTTTTTCTTCTCTGAAATGTCCACTTTTAGGTGTAATGTTTTTGTTTAAAAAAATGGCAAAGCAGCAAAGAAAATGCAATATAAAAAGTGTATCTCTAAATCTAAACTACAAAAGATGTTTCTCTCAGAAGGTAAAAATGGACTGTGTGACCAATACCAGAGAAGTCTGGGTTTTAATTCAATTTGAAAAACCTAGATTCATATCATGATTACCTTCATTTTATTATTAAAAATCTCCAAAAACCAAAACAAAAGCTTTCCTGTAAGTCAAACTCATTTTATTAATAGCAGTATGTTCTATACTCTCCACTTCTGATTTCAAGTTAGGTCTATAACGCAAGATTTTTTTTTAATTGGATAGAAAGTTTATCTTCCCTAAATTCTACTTTAAGAGAAAAATTTTTTTTCAGAATTAAAAACAAGACACAAAGAGGAAGGGAGACAAAGGGGGAGGGAAAGGATTTTCAAAAACTGGTATAAGATGGTAAATACATTTCACAAAACTGATCATTTAGCAGGTGTCACAGCATGCTCTTAATCTTTACTCCAAGCTATCACAATACTTCATTGACTTTATAACTAAGTGTATTCTGGTCTCTAACAACCTCAACATTTAAGTCAAAACAGAGTTGTAAGCCTCTCAAATCTAATTAAACCGAATCTTCCCTATGTATGGCACAGCTTCCTATTCCTTACACACCCCATTAATCTTACCTGCCCCACTACCTCCCCCTCCCACAGGAAGAAAAAATTCTCAGTTTTAGAAAATTAGAGAAATTCTTTAGGTCAAAGTAACAAAATACATTTAAGGTTAAAAAAAAAAAATAGTGCTTGGTTTGTTTCATTTCCAAACCTTCCTGCTGGTAAAAGACGGCTTTCTAAAGTAGTGATTTCACATTAACTACTAAATATAGAACACAAAGTAAATCAGTTTAATGATTTAACTGTCCCAAATCACAAATGCCACCCTAAAAATACAGAATTTTTTCAATATTCACCCATTTCTTCTAATTTTCACAAGTATTAAAAGAGCACAGGCTCTAGGTCCCTAGCAAACACTGGTATGCCTCAGAATCAAAGGCAATATGTTGCCTTTGTACAGTGACACATGGCCCAAGTATCAAATAAGGAGAACAGCCTGAACTGCTAAATAGGTCAATGTCTATTTAATTTGACAAACATTTAGATAAAATGTCTAACACACATCCTCCACATCACACTGATTAAGGTAAGGTTTAAAACAATAGTTACACGACAAAGCTACAAAAGCAACACACTAACATTGAGGTATTTTTCCCCAAACTATTCTTAATTATACTAAGCCAACCAAGAGTAGTGGACTGGATTTCCGTAAGTTAACCACGTAAGTGCTCTTGGTTATCCTAAAAACCGCCACTGATTCCAAACTTCTACTCCAAATATATATCCCTATTGAACTTCTGTTAAGTACTTCAAAGAACTAGGTAAGAGACACTTTTTAAGCAGCTGGATCCAGAACCAGTAAGGATATTTAAAATAATTTCTTTAGGCTTACATTTGTATCATATAGAAAGGGTTACCCATGACAAAGTTTTCAGCAAGTTGTGTGGGACAAGAGGCAACTTTAAAAAAGCAATAAAATACACTGATAGATTCCTCTATTTTAACAAAGTTCTAGTAGGTTATCTAGTAGTAACTTCCAAGTTAAACACTGAAGTCTCAATTTCAGACACTAGGAAACTAAGACAGCTGCAAACAAGAAATTTTACATTAATATTTCTTTTGGCAACAACAATGTAATCATATAGCAAGTTATTTTGTGTCCTCTAATAGTTAAGAGGCAAGAATAACTGGGGGTGAGGGGGGTATTTTAAATATGAAGAATTTCAAAGTTCTTTAGAACACCCTTACATCTAAATACTACCATGACATCCTTTCATCTCCAATCTCAAATGTAAAGTTGCAATGGAAACTACATTTTTTAATGCCTTTGAATTAACCATATACAATTCTAACCCACCATATCATCACCCTTGGTGAGCTGTTGCAATGAGAACACCATACAAAGAAAGCTAACTCAAATTACCTAAAAAAATAAAATTAACTTAAAAAGTTACCAGAATAAGTCATTCTAACACTCAAACAGAAAAATAACATGCAAAACAAGTATTCCATTCAATTGATATGAAATAGGTTTGGGAAACAGCATTTCAGCATTCTAAAATTTACATTTTCCCTTAGTCCCCCACCTTCCAAATATAGGCCTTCATTGTTCATGTATCAAATATTAAAAACAAAAGTTCAATAAAAAGTTCATTTGACAGCTGTTGCTATTTTAAGTTATAAGAGGGGGGGAAGGCTTTCAATACCTTGCATTAAACAAATACTCATATACGCCCTGCCATACTACTAGCTACAGCAACCTACCTCTGTAATTTGCACCTTATTTTATGGTGTATCATGACAGAGCATCCAAAAAATTAAAATAGTATGATCTGAAGCTTCTTTTCAAGCATGTTTACAAGAATTATCTCATAAAAACCACCTACTTTATGTGACTCTAAAACTCCATGCCCAGAAGCCAATGACCGGTGTACAAGCAAGATAATGACGAGTTCAATGCAAAAGGTATTATGACAATAAACTAAGACTGGATCACCATGTTATGATCTGCTTGCCTAATATGTATGTTTAGCTACTGTAGTCAGCAATGTCCAAATATAAATATGAAACATTTAATGGCTGGTTCTGTTCTAGATTTCAAGCTCATCTTACCTTTTTAAAACATAGCTTTACACTAAGAATTTTTTTAGAAAATATTTCTCCCAGAGTAGAAAAAAAATTAAGGAACAAATTGTTATTCGTATTTGCCCATAACATAAAAAAAAAAAATGATATGTTCAAAATCTCAACTATTTCAACATACCTCTATCTTAACACAAATTAAAAACAAATAATTTCATAATGAAAAGAAAAATAAACCTCAGACAGGTTAGGCATTATATTTCATAAATAGAGTTCCCTACACTTTATGAATGCACCATAAATACACCAAGAAATACCTTGTTGTTTTAAAAGTAAAGAACTTTATTTGGTTGGTTATATTAATATTTCAATTACTGTTATATGGCATGAAAGAACAAGGTAATAAAACTACAAAATTATTTTTAAAAGGTCAGTCATATGCGCGTTTTGTTTACTTAAATACTAAGTTTAATCATGACCTATCAAAACCTTATCATGGCTCATTGTATAAAATTAGCACTGCACTTGCAAACATAAGCAGAATCTAGACTTATCAAACATATGGTGGGGCTTGCCCAGCTTCTGAAAAACTAAACGAAAATGCAGCACTAAAATGTTTTAGTGGGGAACAAATAAAACCCACCAATCCCCCTCAAAAGTTTTCATCAAAAATTTTACCAAAAGGGAACCTCTTAAAATTGTAAAGCGTTCAGTAATTAAAACTTTGAAATAAACTGAAAAGCTTTTAATGTAAGTACAGTACTTGCACTTCAAAAGCTACAAACAAGCAAATACCTAAAATTAAAAAAAAAAAAAAAAGCCCAAATCCAAACTACTAGAAGATACACATAAATCAAGCGCAGAATGGTTTACCAGCTTACTTTTCTGGCCCTGTACCAAAGAGATATTAAAGATGACAACAGAATTAACCATGAGATTTCCCTGTAAATAGGACGATAATCTGAAGAAGTACACTGTCGCTAATAGAAGCTCCTTATAATTAGAAGCAGCGAAATGACAGGTGGAAAAATAAATTCTAACAGGGTAGTAAGAGGTTGTGAAAACACGGTTCAAGGACTGAACATGTTACGACTACTTTGTAACAGGTCCAAGGTAATTTATACACACACCCTTTAGCGCCAACTCCTCACGCAGAAATAAAACTGGGAAACAACAGGCTTCGCTGAGCTACATACCATTTTAAAACAGCCTTCTCACTCCCGACAGGAAAACATTCTCATCCCAAGTCCTTCCGCGAGTTCCCCCAGAGCCGCGTAGGGAAGCGAAGGGAAGCGATCGGCCGCCACCGTAACGAGAGAAGCCGGCAACAGCCCCGCCGCGCGGCCGCCACGCCTTCCTCGGGCCGCGGCAAGGGACGCGGAGCGGCAGATCACATTTCTCCTCCCCAACAATCACACGCACTCCCGTCCCCAGAGTTGACACCCTCCAAACCCGCCGCTCGGCGACGCTGGTGACTGGGCCACAAAGCCAGGGACGCAGCCATCGGCTGGGGCGCTCAAGTTCCGTGCGTGCGGGCGCGTGTTTGTTTGTTCCCCTTAATGAAAGACAAGAGGTATCCGTAGTGACGGCCTCGGGCTGCGGTTGGGGTAGAGGCACCCTGTGGGACCAAACAAAACTTCGGTTGCTGGGAAGAGCCGTTGCGCAACCTTAGCAAGGGGAGGCCCGGCCCAAGAGCGGCTTCCCGGAGGCTGCGCCACCGCGCGCAGACACCACGCGCAGCCCCCACGTCCCACGCGGCCTTGGGCCTGGGACGGCCCCAGCCTCAAGGGAGAGGCCCGGACCCGCCAGCCGACTGGGGCCGGGACGGAAACGCAGAGCTCGAGAGCACAGGGGAGGCAGACAGGGGTGCAGAACGTGCGACGGGTGTATGCCGCTCCGACGGCGTAGGGCCCAGCGGGGATCCTGAGGAGGGGCCAAGTGCCCCACCCCCGGCCGAAGGCCAAGCGAAAAGGAGCAGGTCCCCCCGCCCCGGGGTGGGGGCGCCCCTCACCCCTTTCCCCTTTCTCCTCTCCCTGCTCTTTTACCTTCCTAGAGGCCTGCGCTCTCCCCTCTTCGGGCGGCCGCAGCCCTGAGCATGTCCGAGGTGGGGTGCGGGACCGTGTCGGGGACAGGGAGCCAGGCGCTTCAGCAGGCGGCACCACCCAGCCCGGACTCAGCCCCTCTCCGCGGCCGCTGCCATCTTGTCCTGGCGGCTGAGAGGAAACGGCCAAACACCCTCCCCCGACCGCTGCTGCTGCTGCTGCTACTGCTGCTCTGGGTGCTGAGCGCCGGGCCCGTCTCCCTCATCTTCTTCCCGGGGATTTGGGTGGGGACGGCTTGGCTGGGGTGAGGAGTGGCGAGAGGCCGGCCGGCCGGCCTCCGATTGCTGGGGCCTACGGGCGGCGCGGGGTGCGGGGCCCGCGGAGGTTGGGGCCCATTCCTGACGCCCCTGCCGAGACACGAGGGGAGGGAGGACAGCCGGGAGAGGCGAAAGCGGCGGGGCCCGCGGCTCTGTCTCCTCAGGTCGCCGCGCCGCCGGCAGTCGTCACGGAGGCAGCTGCCGCCCGCCGCCCCAGTGTCGGGCCCCTCCTCCGCGCCCGCCAGCCTCGGCTGCCGCCTCCGCAGCGCCACCGCCCGCCCGTCCGCGCTGCGCGCCGAGCCCGGGCGGCCCAGCGCAGCTCGGGCCGCAGCGTCTGCCCGAAGCCCCTCCCCGGGCCCGCCCGCCAGCAGCCGCGCCCTGGTAGCTCCGAACCCGCCTGGCGGCCGGCGTGGATCCGTCCCGGAGCTCCCTCACGCCAGCCCTACTGTTCTGAACCACTATAGGCCCATTCTGCCCGCCCCAAATATATATCCTAACACTAAAGAAAGGAAGAAAATGCATAAGCAGGATTTTACAGGCCTCTGGAGATCTCGTAATCACAGTTACCCCTTCCAACCCTTTAGGATTTGTTTCTTGGCGTTGTTTTTTTCTTTCCCTTTTTTTTTTTTTTTTTTTTTTTTTTGAGGCCCAAAAATAAGGAAAAGGGAAATGCTTAGTCAAGGGAACAATCCCAATCTACCATAGGTCCTTCCCGTTCCCCCATCCCAAGGAGTCGAGAATTGTAAAATCATGTTAAGAGAACGGGTAAAAGTCCCTCTTGGAAATTTTCCAAGAGCATCTCTAGGATCCAAACCCTTGTAAATGTGAAGTTCACCCACTTCTGCGTTGATAATTCTCCATCAAGTTAGTCAGTTCCACGCCCAGAGATCAGTTATCTCCCTCCTGGAGACTAGGAAATCAACAGAATGGCTCATCTCAAACAGTGTAATCTAGAACGATAGAATTTTAGAGATGAAAGAACCTTACAGGATCCTTGCTCCGAACGCTTAAGCTAGGACTGGGGGTCACAGAAGTGTAAGTGACCTGCCCGAGGTTATACAACAAAGCCCTGGTCCGCACTCCCTCACTCCTTTTCCTTAGGAAACAACTGACCTAAGTACTTATCATTCAGAGTTTTGTTTTTTTTTTAATGCTTTGTCTCCTTTTGTTCTGAATTAATGTTTAACTTTTGGGGAACTGAGCACCCTTCTTTGAGCAATGAAAATGCCCTGTCTTTGTTCCCCTAATTACCTTCAGTAGAAGGGTTAAATCTACCACAAAGTACGTATTTATCCCCAGACATTTTCTATTGCAGTAACTGGGGCAGATTGAAGGGAGGAGCAAATTACTGCATATTTAATACTACACGTTTATTCTCTGCTGCTTTTCAAACTGAGAGAAGAGTATTCAGTAGGATGCCTTTAAAAGAGAAAAGGATGGTATGCCCTGAGGCAGCTGGAAATAAGACTTTTGCATGACAGTTGTTTTCTTCAAGTTAGGAAGGATCACCAGTTGAAAAGTTCTTTCAAAATAGAAAATCAAAACAATGAGTGTCTCTCAGAGACAGCAGCATATTACCCATTCCTTTTTACTTAGTATTTAGTACTTTTAATGTTTTTAAAAGAAATAGTTAAAAGGAGAAAGTTACAGTAATAGAAAAATCAGTTAAACAGGAAAAACATTCTACTAAAATTAGAATTTTCGCAAAAACATCTCTCTAGAGCATCTCTGAGTGCAGTTCTCTGTAGCTGAAAAGGAAAGGATTTTTTCCCCCTCTTTATCTCTAACATTGGTACTCCCATAAATTCCAGGAGGGGATTCTGTCAGCTTGGTTTTTTGTTTGTTTGTTTTGTTTATTTGTTTACCATTGTATTGCCAGGGCCTAATACAGTGCCTGATTTATAATTGTCTTGAGTACATTTTTTTTTTTTTTTTTGTATGTGGGTAGTTCCCTGGCTGGGAATCGAACCCAGGCCACAGTGTTGACAGCGCCAGCGCCAAAGCCTTAAGCCACTACACCACCAGGGAACTCCCTTGAGTAAATATTTCTAAATAAGTAAATGAACACTGTTAATTCAAGTCCTTCCACTTTATACCTGTTGTCTCCTAACTTAACCTCTTTACCTCCAATCTCTTTCCTCTTTAATGCATTCTGAACACCAACATCCAGAAAACTCTTCAAAGTGCATGATTTAGCCATTTTATAAAGTTTGTAAACAAAAAAAGGAATATTTTTCATAGCATTAAGTTCTTAAAATGCAAGATGCGAAAGCAATGTAGAAAAAAAGGCTACAGAGTAGAAAATTTTGAAAAACTTGCAAGATAGTTTTTAGTCAGTGAGAGGATACATCAAAGCAGAGAGAAGCAAAACCCAGATGGGGGAATTCAGAAGTTTATTCTACAAGCAAAGGAGCTACTGAAGGATTAAAGGAGAGACACAATATAATCAAAGTAGCCATTGACTTTGGATGTGGGAACCATCTATTTCTTTTCATTTTTCTATATTTTTAAATTATTTCTTTCAGTAACTTCCAATCTCATTCAGAGTAAAAGCTAAAAGCCTTACAGTGGATTTTAAATAGTCTGGAAGACCCTACACAGAACTGGTCCAAAAGGAACTCACCTCCTGCTCTTTGTCTCCTTACCCCACACCTTTCCGCAGACTTTTGTCACTCTCCATCCTCAGGTACCTGAATCAGTCTATCTGCCTGAACACACCCAAATATCCACCTTCCTTCTTTTCAGGTATCTACTCAAATCTTACCTTCTCAGTGAAGACTTCCTCAGCATACATATCAACTCCTTATCTTTATTTTTATTTTTTATTTTTATCTAAGGCATTATGGTATAGATTTTTTGTACCCTCTGCACTGCCTCCCCTCAGAAGGTAAGCTCCCTGAGTGCAACTTGTTGCCTCTTTTGTTGGCTGCTCTATCCCCAGAGCCTAGCTTACTGCCTGGCATACAAAGAAACTCAATAAATATTTATAAAATGAAAGAATGAATTTTATTTTCTATGTAAGCAGTACGAAACCCTCCATAAAATCAGACTGTGAACAGTTGCAATTGTTGCAGATTATCCATATGTGAAATCCAAGACCTCTCTCAGGTCTTTTCCCAACCCCCACCCCCAAAAATTACTCCATCCCAAGGAGGCCAGTCGTCCTCACACTTACCTTGTGTTCCTCACTGCCGTTGTACCACATATAGGTGTCAATATTGAGAAATGGCCCTCCATATCCTTAGCAGATGGTGCTGATGCTTCTTCAAAGCAAAACCTTGGAATTTTGTCACAGAGCCTGAGTCTGACCCCACACTGGCCTTCCTCAAGGAAGTTGGAGGTTTGTGTTGTTTTCCTCCAATTTCTAGTTATCCTCTGCTGCCATTGGAGGTTGGGCATGGGGAGGACTAGTCATCCAAAAAGAGCTGCCCAAGTACAAATCTCCAGCAGGAGAGGTTCAGCAGGAGGCTTCTGTTTCCTTCCTCCCAGGAGGTCCTGACCTCCTTATGCAAATAATTTACTTTCTCCCTAGAGATCAGCTTTGTATACCTGGGCCTCGGGGAGGGGCAGCTGGAATAGGGAAAAAAAACAAAAACAAAAAACAAAACTTCAGGAGTGTTTCTTACCCACATTTGAGTAACTAAAAGACCCATTTAGGTAACTCTTTGCAGCCAAAGATCTATTTCTCTTCCTTTAAAAAAAGAAACCATTCTCTATAAATTCATACAGATAATAATAATCTCATCTTAATCTGGAAATTCACAAGTCTTATTTTAATCTAAGAGTTTGGTATCACAGTCAGCAGAAAGCAAAAATCTCATATGGTAAAATTCATCCTTGAAAATGATGCCATTGTTCATAATGTATACATTTCTTTGTGTATATAACTTTGTACAATAATATGTACATATAAATGATGTGCTACTTGTTGGTAGTCATAAAGTAGATTTTTCATGTTTTCCCCTCTTAAAACACTTCAGAAATTTTATGAAGATAATAACTTGTTGGCTTCTCCAGATTCATCATCTTAAGATGAAATCTAGCCATCACTCTCTTTGTTATAGTTTTTCTAAAGTCCTCGGTTAAATCTTCATTTCTTCCTCCAGGGTGGTGAAGTTGCTAACACACCCACTCATCTGACACCCAGATAATGTCTCCAAGACTGGGGAATCCTTAAAATCTTTGGCACGTTATTTCTATAGGTTTTGCCAAAATGCAAGACTCTCTTTCAGGTTGGGTTGAAGCCATTCATGGCCCACAGGCATGAGCTCCTGGAGTGAAAAGGCCTGCCACTACTCACAGTGTTTATGTTGCTCTATCTCTACACAGCTTTGGAGTTTAATTCTCAGAAGTTAAATGTATTTATGATGCAATATAATGAACCAGTGTAGTATTTATATTAGAAAAAAATGTTTAAACCAAGGAAATACAAAATGGGCAAATAAAATAACTCATCATTTTGTTTTAATCTTGCCATTTCCCTGCTCACAAACCTTCAGACTGTATCACCTACTAAAAATGTCTGTATGTCTTAATTTGGCCTGTTAAGGCACATTACAGTTGGACTCCATAAAACATTTTTAGTCATTTTTCCTATTTACCCTATTCATACACTTAAGTGTGCCTTTCTCGTCCCCTAATAATAATCTTTATACCTCCATGCTCATGCCATTTCTGTCATCAATATTGTCCTCCTCATCGAAATCCCACCCATCCTTCAAAGTCAAAGATGAATGTTTACTTCTTCAAAAAGCTTTCATTGAATATACCATCCCTAAGTGATGCATATGCCAGGCACTGCTCTGAATGTTTTATTTAATAACTCCAGGATAACTATTACTATGCTCATTTCAGAGGTGAGTGAATTGAAGCAGAGAGAAACTGAGAAACTTGCCTAAGGTTACACAATAAATGATGGAGCTGGATTTGTGACCACTGTGTGGACTTAAGCATCTATCCCCAAATCAAAGGTTTTCACAAAATGCATTGTTGGAAATGTTTTTATAAAACATGTAATCATAAAGGAGATTATAAGTCCCCTTAGAAGAGTTCAAGTTGGGGATTATTTTCCTGACAAATCTCAACATCAAATCATGAATAAAACAAATATTAATCTCTACCAGAAAAGTAGAATTTTATAATTCTCTAAAATGGTACATGGAGAAGAGTCATCCAAACTCACCAGGTTTTACCTTCTCCTTTTATGGATAAAGGAATAGAGAGAGATTCAAGTGAATGAGAACAGAGGATCAGATAGTTTTCATTCTTTCCCCAAAATCATACAGGTTTACTCCTCTTGCCTCAGTCATCCCATATGATTCATCAAAATGACTGTCTGTATTCCCAAAATAGGAACTCCCTGATTTATCCTCAAATTCCTTCTTTTCTCTCTTGATTCCTGAACTAGGGAAACAGTCCAGTGCTTCCATATTCAATATTGACTGCCTTTCTCCAGTCAATAAATTACCCATGTTTCCCTTCTGAGCTCATGTATCATAGGGAATGTGTGAGGGAGTATGCAAGGATCATGCAGGAAAAACTGTGCTCATGCATGGCCATGTAACAACTACAACACGGTACAACTACTACAAAACACCTCCTTTTATCATAGATGCCTCTGGGTTTGTGAAATTTGAGGCATTTAAGGAAAAGTTCTCTTATCACATCACAACTGACTCTGCATATGTGTCAGTCCTGCTTTTCTAGAGGATAGGAAACAGGAAACTGCTCCCAAGCCCTAGTGTGGATCAGACAGGAGAAACTGAGAACAGCTGTTCTTTTAAGACTTTCAGAACAGACAACAGTGGGTAGGTCTAAATTAAAATGTGAGGTTTGGATTGCTATTCTATGGAAGAAAAGGGGACTCTATAATAAACCTAACCAAAGTAACCTCACAGGGTGATCTGATTATAAATTCCTAGCTGGGCAGGTAGTTGACGGGTAGTCACACCTCAGGCCTATAACTTCCCTAGTAAAAGGTTATCTTCGCCTTAAGCAAGCCCTGTCCATTGTTTGCGTGCATCTAGGTTAACATACCTTTGAAATGCCACCTTCAAGGGCACATAATCTTGTTAACTGTCCTGTAATCCAATCAGAGAGATTTTCCTGCCTTGCTTTCTCCCACTTTCATGTAATCTTTCTTATGTTCCCTTCTTAATTCCAAATGTATTAAAGAACCTGCAAATGGTAATTCTGGGAAGCATTTTTCTGTCTGTTGAGATCTTGCTTCCAGGCATGTCCTCAGTTTGGCTCAAATGAACTCTAATAAACTCATAAACGTTTTCTACAGGTTTGGTCATTCTTACATCAACACTCTTTTCTTTTCTTGGTGCTTTATTTCTACCTACTTGTGAGGCCCCTTACATTATTACATTTCCCCTACACACCTAGTCTTCTTCCTCTGTTCAACAACACTCCCTAGAACTGCTTCAGATTACGCTCTGGCTGCCCAAAGTGACCCACCCTGCCACTTTCCTATTTCCACCTAGGATCCAGAGTTCCTTCACATCAAAATTGCTTCTTTGATCAAAGCACCCATTCCCCAAGTGAATTCAAGTTTAAGCTTCGGAAAATGTACAGTACAAAGCATGCTTTTTAATTTTATGTCTCAGAATAGCCAAAGCCAGCAATAGCCAATACAAAGCCTTTGTTGAAATTATAAAAAAGGCACTTCTCATGGTGCTTTGCTTCCATCTGTCAGAAAATTGTCTTAATATGTCAATTTTGTTAAGGCAACATACTTTTCTGCCATGTCTGAGAAGTGTCATAATAAACATACAAATCTGTGGTGTCTGCAGTGTGACTCATGCCCACCCCCACACAGCAGCTTGCTGATATATCCTTCCTTTTTTTTTTTTTTTTTTTTTTTTTTTTTTTTTTTTTTTTTTTTTTTTTTTTTTTTTTTTTTTTTTTTTTTTTTTTTTGTCTTTTAACCGTCCGGGAAGTGGTGGAAGGAGACTGGACAAAGAGGCGACTACTCAGTTAACTGCGTGACTTTGTGACTTGGGGCACATTTCATACCTCCCTCGTCTTTTTCCTCATCTTTGAATTTGATATAATGCCTACCTTACAAAGAAGGAAGGTGAGGATTAAATGCGATAGTTTATACAAACCCCATATGCAGTAGGCTCAATGTAAAGGTTAGGTGAATCTAAATGCTTTAAGCATGTCTGATTAGTAAAATTTCAGGCCAGTTGGAGACGATATCCAGGGTCACATTGCTCAGTCCATATTCCCTTTGAGATCAGCCCTAGAAGATGAGCAGAGAAGGAGAAGGTTTGAGCCACAAAAGGAAACATTTGCCTTTCCTCAAAATTTCTCTTACAAAATGCAACATGTAGATGATGTATAATGGAAATGTACATTCAAAAGCTACATAATTTTACTAATCTGTGTCATCCCAATAATTTAATATTAAAAAAAGAGATTTCTCTTCTCTGCTTCCCTTCCTCTTCTCCTTTTCTACTAAAAGGAGGAATTAGTCACTCTCAAGCTTGACGCTCTCTTCTTATCTTTTACTGCATTCAGTTTTATGCCTGGACTATCCTTTTTAGTTGTTCTTCTACTTTGAAAGAAGCAATTTTCCCTGAGAGAAGAAAACTGTCTTGCCCTAAATGCAAAATTCTAAAGTCTATCCTGAGGTTATGCCCCAACCAGAAAAATTTAAATCCCAACTGTATGAATTCCTTTGTCAGTTAGGAAATACCAACTGAATTTTCTGCTCAGACCTAGTCCACCTTTCCCCTATCCCCAACTGACCCCCAAAATGCCTGAACTGCCTTTAGTAAATGTAAATGTGGTTATTTATGTTACCTGCTCACTACCTATATGTCTAAATTGCTAGGGAGCACAATGATTATGTAAACTATTAAATATGCATGAGAATAATGCTGTGTGTATCTTGTTTGTTTCTTAAAACACTGTGCCCTGTTCAAGTATTTTCAGTCTTCATGGTTTGTTGTTTATATAGCACAGGCACCTGCTCACATCTTTGAAATAAATAATGGAGGAAACATTACTCCTAAAATTGCTATTGGGATTAATGCAACAATACATTTTACGTTTCTAGTAGGGAAAAACATATTTGCAGGGGAAAAAAGAGGGGGAATCATTAAGGTCCTAGGCGATTATGGGGAAGCAATCAAATGTGAAAGCAAAAATAGAAATGATATATTTTCCTATGTAGAGTACAATTAGTTCACATTGCAGTAAAATTAAATAAATGTGCAGCAAATTCTAAACAAGCATTCTTTTTAAATCAACATACTGAGAATTGCAGAATAAAGACTATTTTTGATCTGCAATCAGATGACAGAATTTCATTTAAAGTGAAGAAGATCATTCTTTGCATGACATGCAGTAGAATATTTCAAAACTGTGTGGAGAAAAATCAATTTTGTTTATATACGGTTTATTTAAAATAAAATTATATAATGAACTTGAATAAATATATATTAATGTAGTTCTTATATAATTGATATAATAAGAAATCATATATCATACATGAACCATCTAGGTTTAGAAAAAAACAATTCAGTTGCTTGACAATTCTATACTAAGTTCTGAGACTGAAGCTATACTTATTCAAATATCTGAAAAACCAAAATTTGTTTCATCAAATCTACAAAAGGCTAAACACATTTATGACTGTCCTTGTGTTTATAAATTTATTTCTTGCTCCAAAAACTTTTAAAATAAAAATTAAAAACCCCACAGTTTTATCCTCATAATAACCATGTACTCCTATTATTGAAAAAAGGAGATAAAACATGTATTATTATAATATCATTGGAAGAAACTTGGAATCTATAGCACACATTTATTAGTATATTATCCTGTACATCTGTGGTAATATTTTTAACCAATTTAGAGTTTCCTGTAATACCTTGTGCTCCTAATAGGCTGGAGGAGTAGGGGTTTTATGAGTTGGGATCACAAATTGGAGAACATGAAGGCATTTGAAGTCTTCCATTCAGGGCTGGTGTTAACTGTAGCCATCAGATTGTCTTTCACCTACACTGCTGTTCCTGAAAGTCTCCGTGCTATGGTTTTCTCATCTGGAAAATTGTTCTGAGGATTAATCAATTAATGGCTGTAAAGCACCTTAACTAGTTTCTGGCACAGAAAACAAATTGGCTTTCTTCATCATCATCATCATCATCATCATCATCATCATCAATCTCATTGCTTCTGTTCTTGCCCCCTATAGTCCATTCTCCACAGATCAGCCAAAGGAATGGTATAAAGATATAACCCAACTTATACATCCCACCATTTAACACATATTAATTGATCACAGGTTTAGTTTGCTAAATATGTCCACAATTTCTTGGATACTTCTCCCTTCAAGAGATGGACCCTAGTTCCCCTCCTTTGAGTGTGGGCTGGACTTAGTGACTTATTTTTAACAAATAGAATGAAGCAGAAATGATAGGGTGCAACTTCAAAGACAGGGTCATAAAAAGGTACTGTGGCTTCCACACTGATTATCTCTCTCATCACTTTCAAACTGCTATGTTGAAAGCAGCCCTATGGAGCAATGAGGGCTTTGGCCAATGGCAATATGAAAAAGCTGAAAAGCACACCCTCCAACTTCAGTCAAGCTTTCAGATGATTGCAGGCCTGGCCAACATCGCCTGCAACCCTGAAAGACCCTGAGCCACAACCACCCAACTGAGCCCCTCCTGAATTCCTGATCTACAGAAACTGTTAAGATAATAAATGCTTGTTGTTTTAAGCCACTGTGTTTTGGGTAATATGTTCCACCATGGAATAGATAATAAAATCACCCATTATGGGCTAGACAATGTCCCAGGTGCTGGGGACACAATGATGTGCAGAACAGACAAAATCCATGTCCTCGTTTACATAGTGGGGCTGTCAGAATATAAACAAGTGAAAATAATAAAGTCAGTTAGCAGTTAATGCTCTGAGGAAAAAATAAAGCAAAAGAAAGACGTAGAGCATCCCTGGGAATTGGAGAGGAAACTTGATGGTGGGGATGGGAGATGAAGCATTTTTTAGATAGGCTGTAGGAGGAGATGGCTTTAAGCAGACACCTGAATGATGTCAAAGAGGGAAACACATCACTCCTTGGAGGAATAGTGTTTTTTTTTCAGCCTGGTCAAACAAGAAATGTGAAGACCTAAAGGCAGAAAAGAATTTGACTTATTCTAAGAAGAGCCCCGAAGGCCAGTGTAGCCAAGGAGGAGGAAACCAGGGAGAGAGTGGTGTAAGGTAAGGCAGGTGAGTAGCCAGGGAGACCGTGTAGCTTACCTGCCTGTACCTGCCCAGAGCCAACCACTGAAATGGAAATACTACTATGCTCCTTTCCGTGGGCCACAAGGCTTGCCTTTCTGACTTCATCCCCTACTAGATGCCCCTCAATTACTGCATCCTGGTCACACTGGCCTTTGGCTAGCATTTATCGCCCTCCAAAAACATCTTGTTCATTTGCTTAGCTATTTATTTTGTCTCTTCCTAGGAGAGTATAAGTGACACCAGAGCAGTAGACTCATAAAATCTTGTTGAATCAAAGAAAGGAGTGCCTTCCTTTAAGACACTGGCAACAAAATCGCAGCCTGGCATACTCTACTACAAGGGTTTGCAGTGGGTAACCTTGGCACAGAAGAGCAAATCAACTACAGGAGCATGGGCCAGTTGTGAGCCACAGGTAAATGGAGTTGTGAGTGGACACCCACAGGCCTATGGGGTAACAAAAGTTATGTAGTTTTGGCTCCAAGCAGATACAGTATCCCCCTCTTAGTCCAAAATAAAGATAGAAATGCACATTTCCATCAGATATGATTGCAGAATTCTTTTTCTTAAAGGGATGTGCAATTTATCATATTTTAAATACCAGTATAATATATTAAATGTTATTAAAAGCTTTCAGACAGAGCAAATTTCAAATCCTGTCCTTTGCTTCCCATGAGACCTTGGGCAAGCTACTTAATCTCATTAAGCCTCAATTTCTTCATCTGTAACTGAGGAGATGATAATGCCTACTTTATGGAATTGTTGTAAGAATGTAAGAATTCAATTCAATTCCAGGAACCAAGAAAGTGTTAAAAACAAAGAAACAAATAATACCTATATTGATGAGAGTAAGTCAAAGGGACACAGGAGCCAGCTGTAAGAGTACCCAGTGGCCAAATCTGGAAGATTTTGAGCAACAAAATAAACAAAATAGTATTGGACTATAACCCAAAGTATATAATAAATATCCAGAGTTCCCTGGTGGGGTAGTGGCTAGGCTTTGGCGCTGTCAACACTGCGGCCTGGGTTCGATTCCCAGCCGGGGAGCTACCCACATTACAAAAATAAATAAATAAATATCCATGAGTCTATAGTAATATAAACAAATGAATAAATAAATAAATGGGACAAATAATTTCAAACATATGGACATACACTATCATCAAAGAGGCAGATCATAACTCCCCACTCCTTACGATTGGGTTGCACACAGTGACTTCCTTCCAAAGAGGGCAGTATCGAAAGCGGGTAGGTGGGGAAACAGTAACTTCACAGTAGAGAAACCTAACAAAACATCTCGGCTAAGTGAACCGGTCAATATCAAGTGATAAATCATGTGATACTATGTACCCTTGGCGTGATGTGATGGGGATAGCATGTTACCTCTGTAGTTTTTCTTCCCCAAATCCATAACATCAGTTCAATCATGAGAAAAACATCAAAGTTCCAATAGAGAGGCATCCCTCAAAACTTTCAAGGTAATCAAAAACAAGGAAAGTCTGACAAAGTATCACAGCCAAGAAGAGCCTAAGAAGACATAATAGTAAATGTACTATGGGATCCTGGAATGGAAAAAAGACATTTAGGTAAAGAAATCTGAATAAATCATGGACTTTGGTTAATAATAATATATTAATACTGGTTCATTAATTGTGACAAATGTACCATACTTATGTAAAGTAATAATAATAAGGGAAACTGGGTATAGGATATATGAGAATTCTGCATTATGTTCTTAATTTTTCACAGCTCTAAAATATAGCCTATTTTTAAAAATTTAATTATAAAATGTATGCAGAAAATTTATATTTTTTTACTTTATACACACACACACACACACATTTATTTATTTATTTATTTATTTATTTTTATGTGGGTAGTTCCCTGGCTGGGAATTGAACCTAGGCCACAACATAGACAGCGCTGAAGTCTAAGCCACTACACCACCAGGGAACTCCAGAAAATTTATATAAAGTCTCCAGCATGGTGCCTACTATTCATCGTAGATACCATAGTTCATCTAATCTTAGCCATCATTGATGATAGTAAGATGATTATCATTATGTTATGGGTCATTAAGAAAGAATATCTGCTGCCAATTAAACTGTGATACAACACTTTTAAGAATGGTCTTGTAAGATCAACCAATTGCTCATGGCAGCTTCCTACCGCTTTGAAATATATTTAATGAATTCTGAGTAATTTAGCATGTTCTCTAGCTCTTACTTGCATTGCTTGGCTTATAACAGGCCATCTTTTGTACACATCTTGGCAATAAATTGAAACGTAATTGCATTATTTATGAGTATCCTACTTTCTTCCTCTTATAAAGAATTTGCTCATTCCTTTGCAACAGAACAATATGGAGTTAGAGTTACTCCCTGAATAACAAATTTTCATTTCACTATCAAATTTATGCCCTGCTCTGTGTCTATGCCATTTTGCATAAACAATACATTTTTGTTTCAGTGAAAAATATTAGTCCCATTTTTTCCCAAACATTTAAAACAGCAATTAAATTCAACACTTATAGCACCAACAATGCATGTAACTAAAAGTGATGACTTTGCAATACTATCAAAACTTTGTACAGTGACAGACAGATGGTTATTACACATATTGTGGTGATCACATTGTAAGGTATATAAATGTAGAATCACTATATTGTAGACTTGAAACTAATATAATATTGTATTTCAATTATATTTAATAAAAAAAACAAACAAATAAAACGATGACAATGAGAACAAGTATGACCAAGCTCACAAAGGCAGCAAGGCAAAGACAACCAGGTCACAGATGCTGCCTGGCAGATAGTAATTCTAAAATGTCATGGATTATAAAACGTAAGCGACATCCTAATTTCAGAAATGTCAAAATGTGAAAAAGGGGAGTTCCCTGGTGGTGTAATGGCTTAAGGCTTTGGTGCTGGCGCTGTCAACGCTGCGGCCTGGGTTCGATTCCCACATACCCAAAAAATAAATTAATTAATTATTTAATTAATTTTTTAAAAAATGTGGAAAAGTAATGTATGTCCCAGAAGGTTTGGATAAACAACTGTAGGATGGACATATAATGGAATACATTGCAAGATTTAAAAAATAAGATACATCTATTTTTATTTGCAGAGAAAGCTATTTTAGACATATTATTTAAAAATGTTAAGTGACATATGATCTATTTCTATGAAATAAAAAATAATATATTAAGGTTTATATGTACTCATATATATAATTGTTTATAATAACTATTACTGAGAAATAAAATTATTGTGTAGTTTAACTTTGTTTTGTTTGCATTATTTATAAAAATAAACATTTTACTGACATAATCAGTAAAATACATAAACAATCAGCAAAAAAAGAACCTTATGATAAATCTTTAAGTAAAATTAATAATTATCCACTGGTAAAATTTCTTTATTTAAAAAATGTTTTTAAGCAAAAAAGTTAATTGTACCAGAAACTGTTCTAAGAGTTTTTCTATACATTCTCTTAACAAGAAAAACAACAAAAGCTGTTTAACACTTATCACAGATATTATAAGGGAAGTTCCCACATAGGATAGAATTTTGAGCTAGGTCTATACAATTATTTTTAGTAGAGTTGTGATAGAAAGGATGGTAAGCAACTACTATATAAAAGACTGTACTAATGTGCAACTCATCTTAAAACACCACTTTAGGAAATACCATGATCCTATTAAAAATATATTTATTAATGAATCCTAACTCAAGGATTTAAAGAATTGAAAAATATCATGTTTTCATTTAAGGGAAATAAGTTAATCAATGACTAAAGAAAAGGAAATGTGCTTAGTAGAACTAGGTGTTGATTATGTTTAAAAAATAAATCGACTTTTATACTGTTTTTCTAAAATCCTCTATCACATTACTTATGCACACTAAAACCACAGACATTAGCATCTATGTTTATGTATACACATACAACTTGTTCATTCTCATTGTTACAACAGTACTTTTCTAGAGTTGACATATTTCCAAATTATGTGAGCACCAATCTAAACAAATTAGGAAGTGTTGCTTTTCCTGTATTTGCAAAATAAACCCAACATTTTAAAAATACAACCTAACACTGTTTCAACTTCTGAAATGAGGAAACAGATGACAATATTCAGGAAATCCTAAACCAGATATTTGTAAATTCCAAAGATATCACAGTAGCTGTGCTTCACTTTTAAACAAGCCTTTTCTTAAGAAGACTTCTGACTATTTAAGTGTGAGTACATGAGCATATACAGGAAATTGCATAAAAATCATGGAACAGTCCAGAAAATCTCTGGGAGGGGGGATGCATATGTTCTTTGCAAGTAAATAAATATCTTTCTAAACGTTAGCGTTCTTTAAAGAGTTCTTCAAAACTGGCATCATAGAAAGATGGTACCATTTAGTACGTGACATTGTCGTTACCCTTTTTTGTCAAAATGAAAAATATTTTGAAAAGTACGGGAGTTCCCTGATGGTGTAGTGGCTTAGGGCTTCAGTGCTGGCGCTGTCAGCGCTATGGCCTGGGTTCGATTCCCAGTCAGGGAGCTACCCACATACCAAAAAAAAAAAAAAAAAAAAAGTAAAGGAAATTAATTTGTAAACACTGAGCGTAGAACGGTTTTTATTTTTTTAACCCTGTCACAGGATCAAAAATAAGTGAATTCTGGGAGTTCCCTGGTGGTGTAGTAGCTTAAGGCTTCGGCACTGGCGCTGTCAACGCTGAGGCCTGGGTTCGATTCCCAGCCAGGGAACTACCCACATACAAAATAAATAAATAAATAAATAAAATTAAGTGAATTCTTTAGTATTATTTAATTTGCTACAACAAAAGTTTGCTTTAAGATTTTGCAGATTACAACTGCCATAATGTCAACAAAAGCATCTATAGTTCAATAGGGTTTAACGTATTAAATGTTACAGTATAGTTTTATTTGTTGCTGAAATACCGGGTTGCATTACAGCTTTGCATCTGTCTCTGGGAATTATGTTACAAAAGGCCTGACTTTGCTTATGTTTCTCTTTGTTTCTGTTTAAGTTCTTAATGTAACATGCTGTTAAGGATGACACATAGGAAAAAGATAAATTACTGAAAATGACAAAGTATTAAGTAGAAAACAAGTTTATTCACATAGTGGACAACTACTAAAAGGACTATTTTATTTCATGAGACCCTCAGTGTAAAATTTTAAGGATGTCCTTCAGATAACAATTCCCAGTAGATAACTACGGTGAAGGAAAATACAGTATTAAATAAGGAAACTTCAACTGATAATCCTCACCTGAGATTTATACAATATCCTCTTTCCCTTATACAATGTATATTCATAATAAGAAACTTAAAACTTAATGTAGAAAAATTCTAACACACTTTTAACATGAACTTTTAAAAATTAGGAACGCGTACATAAAACATTAGCTTTCTTTATATGACCACACAGCTCCTACAATTAAAATAAAGACATACAGATACACATTTGTGTAGTAATGTATATTATTTGCACTATTGTTTACAATATCAAAAGATTAGAAACGATCTAAATGTCTGTCTTTTTTTTTTTTTTTTAAATAACATGGCTCTTTTTTATTTTTTTTTTTTTGCTTTTTGGTATGTGGGTAGCTCCCTGACTGGGAATCGAACCCAGGCCGCAGCGCTGACAGCGCCAGCGCCGAAGCCTTAAGCCACTACACCACCAGGGAACTCCCTAAATGTCTGTCTTGAAGAATCCCAATCTGATAAATTGTGGCATAGCCATACAATGGAATACTGTACAGCCATTAAAATAAAAATTAAGCAGATTTCTATGTACTAATATGAAACAATCACCAAACTAAGCAAGGCATAGAACGTGATGAACACATTCCCATTAGTGGATGATAAAGATTTATGGATGATTATACATATGCAAACACCTGGACTATTTCTGAAAGAATAAATAAGAAACTAATAACTGTGCTCTCTCCAAGAAATGACCTGGGTGAGCAGGGACCAGAAGAAGGAAGACTTACTTTTCATTGTGTATATTCTTCACCTTCTGCAGCAATTGCTAAGAATGATATGACTTTGATTTGGTGGCATTGACTGAAGAACTGTGGAGGAGACTGCCAGCTACAATTCCCATTCAGATGAGAATCCCACTGAGTTACAAAAAAGGTGTGTGGCAGCTAATGGCTTGGAGAGAAACAAGCAAGTCTTATATTATTATTTGGTTTTTTTTTGTAGTATGTGGGTAGCTCCCTGGCTGGGAATCGAACCCAGGCCGCAGTGTTGACAATGCCAGCGCCAAAGCCTTAAGCCACTACACCACCAGGGAACTCCTGAGTCTTTTTTTTTTTTTTTTTTTTTTTTTGCTTTTTGGTATGTGGGTAGCTCCCTGACTGGGAATCGAACCCAGGCCGCAGCGCTGACAGCACCAACGCCGAAGCCTTAAGCCACTACACCATCAGGGAACTTCCCTCCTGAGTCTTATATTATTTCCTTAAAAAGCTCATATTCTCTGCCTCACCCAAAGAAATATATTCCTTTAATTGGTAGAGGAAAGGGAGAGGTTCTCCAATTTTTTATTTTATTATTTTTTTTTTTTTTGGCTTTTTGGCATGTGGGTAGCTCCCTGACTGGGCATCAAAACCAGGCCGCAGCGCTTTCAAGAAAGAACTTGTTGAAACGTATAATCAGCTGATAGTCTTCAGCTGTAGTACCTTTGGGCTCTGTCAGAGCCTCCAAACCCAGGGCACACTCTCCCCAGGCAGCTCCTAGCCAACGACTGACATGGATGGCTTGTGGCCTTTCCTGCCCAACACAGAACTCCTGTATTGGCAACCTTTGCATGATAGCTCTTTGTTGAAAAGGCCAAAACCAGGGGTTCGCTGGTGGTGTAGTGGCTAGGCTTTGTCACTCTCAACCCCACAACCTGGGTTCAATTCCCAGCCAGGTGAATGACTCCACCACCACCAAAAAAAAAATGCTTGAAAAGGCCAAGACTTTCTCTGAGCTGCACCACTGCCCAAAGCTCTTCCAATTCAATTCTCAGTTCTTCCCTCGTCTTACAGGTGTCAGACCTTCATCACAGACTGACTTCTGTTTTCTCCCCCTTATCTTTCACAGACCTTATCCCCAATAACTCTTTTACACATTTAATCTGTCTTAATGTCTGCTTCCCAGGGGACTGGAACTGACATATGTATATTAAAAATATATTCACTATCTTTATAATACATTTTGGTTCACCAATATCAAACACATAATCTTCACTCATCTTTTTTTTTTTATTTTCTTGTCTGACTTTGCAAATAAAACAACTTATACAGCCACAGTGATACATTGTTTCCTTCGTGCCACCTAATTTATTGAAAGGATGCTACCTGTAAGCATTTGCAATTCGAAGAATCATTTCCCAAACAATCCATTTCATCTTAGCACTACTCTTAGTTATTTTCTTGGCAAAAGATACTTAAAACACTATACCATTTTTTATCATAAAAGTGACACAGCCAAGATATCCAATTAGGAAAAAGCTTCTTCCCATTTGAGACAACAGCCCAGTTTATGGAAACAAGTGCTTACTGTAAATTTAAAATGTTTATTAGTGCTTTGTAAAAATGTTGGAGAAATTTGCAGATGGCTTTTTTATTTGTTAGTTGTGAACTCCACACTCTAAAACTGTCAAAAACATAAAATTAAAATCAAAAGGATGTGCAAATCAGGAGTGATTAAATTAATTCAGTAAACATTTATCAGCACTCTTTCCCAAGCCTCCACTTAAAATAGAAATTTCCAGTTCTTATCAGAAACTGCAGTTTTTCAGACATTAAGGCATCCCTGTGAGAGCCATCTGCCTGCCATGTTCACGATAACTAAAGTACACATCTCCTAGAAAATGGCCTCATAGAGCTCTGAAAGCACTAGAAAGGAAAAGTTACATCATCCTTTCAGTGGTACCCTACCAGGAAGTCAGAGGTAAGTTTTATTTGAGGTTGTTTTCTTGACTGTTGAAAATATGCTGGTTGCGACAGAGGTATCAGATTGCTTCTCTCTGTGTCAACTTCAAGTTCAAATTTAGGAAGTCTGCTGTCAGAACATGTTGTGCAAATTAACAATAGATTTCTAAGCTGAAAATACATTTTAACACATCTAAATTTTGCTTAAGTTGTTCTTTCTCCCATCTCATTATAGGTGTTTTGTAAAAGTGGTATTACTCCCATGATTTACTGGGGGTAAAATAACTTATCAGAGTCAACAGTTGGAAGAGAATTTTCCTAGAATAGAGTATTCTTGGTTTTCAATGTTTTCAATACGCCTAGAAATAGTCTTTCCAGTAAAATACTGAAGGAAAGCAATTATTGATTCCCTGTTATAATTATTTTATTGAATTAGGTAACTGTTGTATAGCAAACATTAAAGGAAAAGGGTCAGATAAGTTCTGATGAGCAGAAAGTGTGAAACCTGGAGAGACAAGGAGTCACAAGAGTGAGTGGTACCCAAAGCAGTAGAAAAGCTTGGGATATGGGATGATTTTGGAAGCTGTATGAACTCACTGGGGAACTTAAATAGGGCAAAGAGAGTTTTTAAAAAGCTGAAGCTGTCTGACAGAGGTTGTAGCAATATCCTTTCTCTGTTTCTCAACTTGTGCGGGCCTGATCCTAGGAATCAAATTTGAGAAGGCATATTATTTTTCCCCACTTTGTAAGTGATCTGGTGATGAAGAAGACAACATCATCAAATAGTAACCTAGGGGGGCCTGGAGAAATTAATGCACTGCCCTGGATTACATAGATCCTTCAGAGAATCTCGCTTAATTTCCTAATTTAAACACATAAAAAAGGCTGAAGTGAGCCTGAATGGTTATAAGAGGTGTTTTTCAGCTTTGGGTTCCTATGTCTCTTTTTGAAATTACAATATATTATGAGGGTTCATAGTATGATACTGCCTACTGAGCACTAAACATAATTTTCTAATAATACCTTTATTGATTTTTTTTTTTTTTTTTTGGTGGTTCCCTGCCTGGGAAGTGAACCCAGGCCGTGGTGTTGAGAGCGCTGAAACCTAACCACTACACCACCAGGGAACCCCCCTTTATTGATTTTGAACATATGTAACTCTGATATGAAGCCTTGTACTAGTGGATCAATTATTCTTTCTTCAGGTGTATAACAAGACACAAATTTTTCATAAACATGAAAGAAGAAAGGCATAACCATGCCGAGAAGTCATTAGTAGCTAGTAAATTAATTTGTTCTTTAGATCTGAAAGAACTGTAATTAAGTACCTAGATTTAATTGGATTTTCTCTAATTATATTGTGTTATCATTTAGAAAGAAATTAAGCATATTAAACAAATACAAAAATTTTATATAAACAAAATAATCAAAATAGTTTTATATGGAGACCCAAGATGGTAGAGTAGGTAAACACAGTGCGTGTTTTGTTCCATGAACACATTAAAATTACAACTAAATTATTGAAAAACCAACCTGGAGAACCACCTGAAGTCTAGCTGAACAGAAGTTTTATAACTAAGGATAGAAAAAAAAGAGGAGGCCACATGGAGACTGGTGGGAGGGGTGTAGACATGAAAGGAGCCAAACCTCTGGTGGCAGTAGAGGATCAGGAGGGATAACTCAGCCAGGGAGGTGCCCCCTAGAGGAGACCCAGCCCCCTACCAGCAAGGAGCATACTAGTACTGGGAAGAGGAGCCCCACAGCAACTGACTGTGAAAAACAGTGGGGACTCCGACAATCCTGTTGAAACACAGGCTCCAGGAAACCCATATGTCCTTTTAAAGTGCCCGTGCAGACTCGGTCATCCGCAGGTACTCACCCTCGTCTCCAGCAGAGGGATAGTGACTCAGGGGGCATTGAAGACATATGGGGTGCAGACTGAGGTGTGCTGCTTTGGGGCGAGGGCTGGAGGACAGTCACCACTTTTCCTGGGTACGTCCTCCTCCCATGCAGCTAGTTGGTGGGTACCATCTTTCCTGTGTTGTGCCCACCCCCACATGGCTAAATATGAACCTGATTAGCCTGGAGAGCTCCACTGGCTCTACCCTGCTGACTCACTGGGACTCTACCCCACCCAACTCCACAAATGATAGAGGTTCTTTCTCTGGCAAGCTAGTCCCCCGACCCCACCAAAAATGCATTGCAATCTTTCTTGGGAAACTATTTAAGACTTTAGGCCCCAAGTAGGCAGTGACCAGCATTGGTGTGCTCTGTAGCTCCAGGCACAACATTGGCACTAAAACAGAATTTATAGGAGCCCCCAGCGCTGGTGAGCAAGGAAATGGTACCAGCGTCCCCCCAGGGCATCTACTACATAAAGCTATCCAGCAAGGGAGTTCCCCGATGGTGTAGTGGCTTAAGGCTTCGGCGTTGGCGCTGTCAGTGCTGCGGCCTGGGTTCGATTCCCAGTCAGGGAGCTACCCACATACCAAAAAGAAAAAAAAAAAAAAAAAAAAAAAAAAAAAAAAAA